>VCAZ01000043.1:1797500-1827500 GCA_005784505.1 Bagarius yarrelli | reverse complement strand
TCGTGCCAATGACACCGTGTGTTAAATCAAAAAATCAGAGCAAATCTTCAAAAAATGAACTTATCGGAAGGACACATGCTACGTGAATGACTCGTGACTTATGTGATCATAAAGATTGTCCGATCAATGGTTGTATTAGTTGTGGCAGCTTTTCTGGAAGTGTTGCTATTGTTTAATGTAGCTTGTACTTGTTTTTACTCATCCAGCAGAAACGAGTTTAGGTTGTTGTTGCTAGTTGCTATCTGTACTGTATCCATGTGCATGTAAATGAGCGGTGGAGAGACGGAGAACCGAGGTAACAAAGAAAGAGAGAGACAAACACACATACACACACGGGCAGAAACAGGTTAACACATCTGCTGTTGTAGTATTGCTGATCAGAGAAAAGCAGCACCAATCGGTCAGAAGTCTCTGCATTAAACCGCTCCGTTCTATTTGGCCCGAGGCTGCGGTGGCAAAAACAATCCTTCTCTCGGTGGAAGGTTTCAGCGATGGCATTAATATTCCGACTGAGCATTAACTGACATGGAATCATCGACTGGTTGTTTTAATAAAACATTTCTTCGATCTATGAAACTTGGCCAAAAACATTTGTTTATTAGGAATGCGGTATCGGGAATCTCTTGGTAGCACCGTTCAGGTAGCTCAGCCGGAGACGCGCCAGCAGGTCTCCTGCTGCCTTTGGGCATATGTATGGCTCCTAGGGATGCAGACAAACTTGTGACATAGCACATTTGTACGTTAGCCTAAGGCTAATTCAAACTCAAAGAAAATGATCAGAATCGAACCCAGGCAGCGTGGAATAGGCAACTCGGAGCAACGATCCGACTGTGATTTCTTGGCTTTCCATTAGACATGGGGACTAATCAAAATCCCCCCCCAAGTATTAAACACTCCCTAAAACGTTCAGCGTAGCAGGAATCAGTAACGTTGCTAATAAAGCTGCTACTGCTTAACAAAAAAGTTTGCAGGGAATTTTTTGTGTGAATGTCACGTATATTACTGCACATTTTCTTTACTTACTTCGGCTTAGGGTAGTTGGGGGTAAGAGCACATGGTCAGCCATAATACGGTGCCCTAAAACAGGCCTTGCTAAGGGTCCAGCAATGGCAACTTACCAGTGGTGGGACTTAACCAATAACTAGCAATGTGTAATATTTTTTTTGTTAAATTTAATAAAATATAAACTACTGTATGTGTGCTAGTCAAGAAACAATCAATATGCTAGTTAACTGGAGTGGTTTTAGCTGAGGTTGAATATCAGAGGTGAAATTCTCATGGACATTGCTTGTGTTTTTTGTCTCTTGTATTTTTGCTTGCATTGTGGAATTTCATCCAATATTCTGACGCACACATGGATAATTTGAGCTTTCACCCAAACACATGAGGACAACCTGCCTTTACACCTAGCATAAATACAGTCCATAAATCGGTATGGGCATAACCAGGCTAGTGAAACCTGTTAATTATAAAAAAACTAATTAGTTCCCTCTAGGATTTTGGATCATTAATGCAAATGTATCCGATCTGTGTGCATTCTGCGTGACTGTACCATTTTATCCAATCACCTTTTTTTTTTGTTGCAATTTTGATCAATGATTGTATAACCCCACCAGAAAAAATGAACAGTTCATTCCCATATACGCTTCCTGGATTTTAATTTTGTTAAAGACCTTTGCGATGCTATTCTCCCATTTATCAAGAACAATTATTGCACGAGATGATCTTTATGCAACCAAACTTAAATTCTTTAACAGTCTTTAACAACCGCATGCGATGTCGTGTTGCAAGTTTCATTTTTTTTTGTGACTCCATAAGCTGATGTAAAATCATGTATTTAAACCATGAATAATTTATAATCCAGAGTCTCTTCCTAGCAAAGTTTATTTGGAAGCCATTTTGCAGCATCTTATTTAAGTGCTGTTGCGTCCATGCTAGGGTTGTGGGATGAAAAACAAAATAGATGTTATATAACACAAAGATTTTCGTTTTGCTTGGAAAGCAAACAAATAACCCTTTCCACTGTCAAATGTTCTTATATTTATAGAGAAACCTACAGACTGCTCTCAACTGCTTTGTCTCCCTCAGGGATCCTGAAGATCCCACATAAAGATCCCAGATGATATCCGGCAAAAAAGGAAGTAAAAAAATAACATTTCAAAGGTTCTATTTTCTGTTAAAGGTCCACTGAAAAATGGCAGGTTTACATCTATTGTACATTTATGATTTAAGACTAAGGCAAAGCTAACATGACTTACTAAATAAGGGATTATTTAGCTTGTCAAATTTAGAACGGCCGTAATTCTTTATCATTATTCAGTCCCTTTTGTTCTTTTGACTGAACAACTTGCCTTTGTTTGTTGTCATCTGTACCACGGGTCGTCGGCAGACATTTTGACAAGGGCAGATTTTTTTAACCACATTGTGAATCTTTTATGTATTGGATGCAAGTCAAACCCAAAACATGGATCTACCTTAGAAACCGCTTAATGCGATCAGTCAACAATCTCCAGAACGAGCAATGCAAAGAGAAACGGTTTGCTAACGAAAAATCTAAACACAGAAATCAAATCTGTGTATTGTTCTGTATGATTACAAAAAACAAGTTATATTGTATATTCGTAGCAATAGTCATTTTTTTTTTTTTTTTTTTTTTTTTTTAAAAGAAGGGGAATATAGATTACACACCTGGGGGTGAGAATGGCCTTTGGGAGTTGTAATTAAAGTCAGTCATGTTAGTAGTCTTTAGGGGTAGCTGGAAGTCCAAAGCAAACTGGTGTTAAAACGGTCATTAGTACTTTTACAACCACTACAATTAAACTGCTATGATAACAAATGATTACACTTGTCTTTACTGGTAGATTTGAAACTATATTATGTTTTAACACACAGTCTTTGTGTCTAGAATAATGACAAATTTAAGGGCGGGTGCCAGTTTTGTACATAATACACATCCTTATATTCCACCTTATTCAAATAAAAACTACTATCCGTCCTTTCCTTCAGCATAGAACCTTTACATTGTAACAATGTAATTGTTATGAGAGGTCTAAATAGTACACAGACGTCATTGGCCGGAATAATGCCGTTACCGTTACTGACAATAAAATGCGCTGTTAGAGTTGATAATTGACGACCAGTGGCAGAGAGTATTGAGCTGGTGTTTACACACAAACATGCAGACAACGAACGCAATCGAAAATCGTGTGCAAAATTGGGTATGTACTTCATTTAAGTGATGTCACATGACACCGCAATACTAAAATACTGTAGAGCAGTTTTAATTATAATTATTTATTCTATTTAATGTCCAATTATTCAATATTGGCGGAATCCAGGTTATCTGACATACAGGAAGGCATTCGTTACTTTCCTTGGTAATTAGTTTGTTTAACAATGTGCACAGTAATTATGACCATCAGCCAGCTTTCTAAAAGAAAAGGGATAAAGCAGATTGCTGAGCAAAAACTCTGGCACTCTTGAAACATTTTTTTTTTTTTTTTAAATCAAAGAGAACCCCTCTAGTCAGAAAAGAAGATTGAGCATCATTACATCATGTGCTACACTCTCTGGAACCGTGCCGCTGTAATGACTTTCTCCTTTAAATGCCCTGGAAAGTGAGGAAAGTTTGGCTTGCTACTAGCCACTGCTAAATCTTTTCTGCCAGTCTTTTAGCTTCCAAAAACACCGCAAGCGTCAGTACAAAACCCTCTCCGTTCAGGAAGTCATGTTTGGCCTCTTCTGCCATCTGTTTCATTCTGTTTGTTTTTTTTAGTCAAGTTATCGTGTGTTGAGGTCAGTTCCAGGAGAAAGCACTGAATCTTTCTGCCCGATTTACAAATATATGAATTAATAAAGCGGGTTATAGTTATAGAAATATTTTTACACACATTTAGATAAGATTTTGATTTATAGCAGCTTAGAGAGCGTATTGGTTCTTGAACAGTAAAACACATCAAACCCAAACATGAAACAGAAATAAACGAAACCAGCTTTACTTTAGTAAACTACTATACATACATATATTCAGATTTGAACAGAACACTTGCCACTTTTTTTTTTTTGACTTGGCAACCCTGCCTCCTACAGACTGACTGCTCTGCATTGTAAACCCTATCATTTAGTTTGAGGACCACCGGTTGAGTGACCACTTTGTAACCATTTATTTTATACCCCTCATGTTTCCGGGCAGAATAGAGATGTCATGTGAGATCACACGCCTCATAGATAAGTGTCCAAACATCTAAAGCTGCCAGCGTTTGGTAAATGAAGGGCTATTTTGTGTGTGTGTGTGTGTGAGACCTTGTGAATCAAGTATGCAATAATTGGAAAGCTGATACATGTCAAGTGGAATCTTTTTTTTTTTTTTTTTGGTTTTTAAAAAGGCCATCCCAGTCCAAGTGGACTGACACGAGAAAAGGCAGACAAGCGTGTCGAAGGTCACGATTATACGTGACTGTATGTGTAGTGCAGATGACTCCAATTTTGGCTGGGTTGCTCAGAGCCTGCTGTATCTTGAAGATATAGTTGAAGATATTTACATCACCGGTTTTCATGTATTTAAAAAAAAAAAAGGTTATTATGCAAAGTCTGTGCTAAAAACGTGCTCTTTCACTTCAATCACTGCTTAAAGAACTAAAGTAAAACTTTATCAACGAGTAGAAAAATAACTCGAATATAAATGAAGTTATATCATCTTGCAAGCTTATTGTTCCACATCACTGTTTATTTATTTTTTTCCTATTCAGATTACCAACTGAATACTTATTCCGAATTAATGATACCAACTGGCTTCTTGGATCGTATTTACCCCTCAGAATCAGTGGAGGGCCTAATTAGAATTGCCCAGCCAATCATAAAATTAACAAAGTGATAATAATAATTATCAGGAGACACAGATATTGCTTCAGTTTGGAGACAGTCTCAGAATTTTACTAAGACAGGGACAAGAGAATAAACAGAGTAGAAGATTTATTTAGTTTACAGCAAAAAGGAAATGAATACCTGAATGCAAGTAACGTGTGTGTGTGTGTGTGTGGAAGACTTACTATCCAAATGTAGATTTATTTAAGGTGTGAGATTTTAAGGGTGGATTAGTCAGTGTTTGGCTCTCTGGAGTTTAAAACTAACTTTGTGAAGTTTGGAATTAGATTTGGATCTGATGCACAGATAATTCAAGGTACAAGTTATTTTTTTCTCTTGGTGGATTTTTGGTGGAGTTTATTTTGCGCTCGTCCTGCACTCTACTCAAGTCTTCATCTTGCATAATATCTGCTGGTTACATGAAAAGAGCAGGCAGCGTCGACTGCACCCAGGGTGTAAAGTCTTGTTGCATTTTGCGTTTGAAAAAAACTAAAATTGGGGTTCCATAAACCATTCCTTCAGGGACCAATCACTGACCACCATTTTTTTTTTAATGACCAATTAAGAATGTTTCCAAACAACAATCGATAATGAGCAGTGTTACCAATTATCAGGGGCTGTTTTTTGGTGCTACTTAGATTCTGCAGCCACTTAAGGTCATCAATTACTGCTTCATCGTGTGTGTGCATGTTTACTAGCAGGAGGTTATCACACAGTGGAAAAGGTCAGCAGATGCCCTTTCTGTCTTTGGTAGATGAACAACCTTTTGAATGAAGATCAATCCTTAAAAAGACTGGATTCCTTAAAACTGGGGTGTCGTCGGTGATCTTGCCAAGATGGAGCAGAAAAAAGTGGTCTCTGGTCGGATGGTTGCAAGCAACTTCTTATTAGATCTGTAGCTACTTGTGGAGACTCTACATGCTTAAAGGATTAAAAAAAAGAGAGACTAAAGATAGAAAGGAGAGTAAATGTCCTTGCATGTTCCAATATTTGTATGTTTCAGTATGTTTCCACGCTTCCAACATGGCAGCTGGTTACTAGAAAACATCTAGCACAAGAAGTTGGATGAGCTGTCCAAACAGTTCCTTCAATGTTGTAGAACACTGACTAAAGTTAGTTCCTGGTACTAATTTTTATAAATAGCCGACCCATGTTCCCCGAGTTACTATTTTCCTGGTTATTAGCCCTGTTCTGACCAGTCCTGCCTTTCCCGGATCAGGTGTATTCAGTCAGTCAGAAGCTGAAAGATACCATCTTGGATGAAGGTGAAGTTGGTGAAGACCAAGTAAATCGGTATCTTGCGGCAAAATTATTTAGTTAGCTTGTGACTATAGAAACATTCATGAAATGTAAAACGTTGCTTCAGTCACTGATAAAACCCCTCAAAAGCATGGTAGAAGTGTTTTATCGGTGAAAACTACAGCCAATGTTTATGAAATCCAACACGAACGCTCTGTTTGTGAATTAAGTTTGTATGAAATCGATTGGCTCTCATCCTTAACATCAAAGCGCTCTCAGATTCAGCCTGATTCTCCTACGCTAAAAATTCAGAAACGTTTACTACAAGGTCATTGTGCTCTATTTTCTCTTCCAAACAAATCATCTTTTGAGTGTCACTCAAACGCCGTCACCCTGACAGCCCCGGCCGTCTTTCCTTTGCTGATAAAACAGCCTTTTATATTTATATTGCAGACGGGAGTCGAGCGAGACGTCTTTGGAATAGAGATTTGCAGACGGTTTATTGCAGTTGCTGATTTAAAGACACCATTAATACACCAACTTGAATCTAATAACTGAATGAATACATTTGGATTTGGTTCTAGGTGGTGTAGAAATGTGGCATAAAACAGATTTTGGACTTATCATTAGTGCTGCATTCACATGTCTAGTAACTTGCAGCGAGGAAGCGACAGGAACTGATGAAAAAATGGTGACCTCTGGTGACAGGATGTGGGCGTTTCCCTCGAAATGATTAAAGTTGTTGAAGGTGAACCTTGATGCAAATGTGAAAAGGTTTGGTACAGTGACTGCTGATGAGATTCAAGACAGCAGAGGGTCAGCAAATTTCGAAGAAAAAAGCACAGGCTGCTAACTTTTATATACAATCTAAACACGGCGAACCAGGGTGTTTAATTTCAGCCGCAAGAATAAAAGTTCGCATGTAAAGCGGAATTCTGGCGTCGATATGGCGACAAATAGTAGAAACACATACTGGCGGCTTCGTGGTACAGCGACTGGTGACCTTATCTGGTGTGTGAATGCAGCACAACAGGGCAATTTTATTACTATATTAACGATCGGTAAAGATAAATTAATGTAATTATGCGTAAAATAGGATTTATGTAAAATTATGCAAAGGCTCTTAAAATTGACACTAATTAGCATGTGTGTTTGGACTGATTTGATTTGGAGTGTTTAGTTTTACAGTACTTATATTTCACAGTAGATTTATATTTATTTAGTCAGATTTTAAAATTGGACGGTGTGTGAAAGGAATTGAGAGAGAGAATCATTTAAGTCATCAGTTTTATTGCTTTCTCTGGTATTGCAAGTGAGCAATTAGTCTGTAGATTTTAGATGTTGTCTTCACAGCTCCAGTATCTGTGGTGTTGGTGAATTTTCTCTGTGACCTTCAGTTTTACATTTACGTTGACAGCATTTGGCAGACGCCCTCATCCAGAGCGACTTACATTTATCTCATTTATACAACAATTGGGGTTGCTCAGGGGCCCCACAGTAGTGGCTTGATAGTGCTGGAAATCGAACCCCGGTCTTTCTGGTATCAGTCCAACCACTAAGCCACCACTTCCCAGTTTTCTCCACAATCCACCAAGGGATTCTAATCAGTATTTTATTTTAAAGTTATTATTGATGTGTAAATAAGTGTATGTGTTCCTCAAGTACTCTTTGACTCCTAGGTCAACTGCAACATTGATCATATGTCAGGTAAATAATTCTTCTTGCTACAAAAACCTTAAAAGTAGTTAATTTTATTGAACTAGTATTCACCCCTGTCCCGTATTTGGACCTGTCGAGTCTTTACATGCCCTTATCGTGCATGCTAGCTTGCGCAGCAGTGTAACTTTAGTGATAACGTGCGTCTGTCTCGGTCTGTCTACTATTATGTCAATCACATACAATTTTTCTAACACCTTTGTCAGTCTCGCTTTTAGACATCTTGAGCGTTTTCCTGGCTGACACGTTCCGTTTGTCAGATAGTGTTTATAAGTCGCCGCATGTAATCTCGCAAAATTTGAATACGTATTTTGTGTGTGTATTTTTACGGGTAGAATTTAGGAACGTCCATTTTATGCAGCTAAACCTGTGCAGTATGATACCGGAAGCATCTGAGGTGGCTGAGATTTTAGGGGAAGTACGTATATGTGCATGTATATATCTCGCAGCATAGTCTAAAGTTTTATGGGGGACTGTTTAGAAAGTTTTAGGCTCTGTGTATACTTTGGAGTGTGAAGTAACAACAGACTGCATCCATAAAGATCTGTGGAAGTTTAAATGCGCACACACACACACACACACCACACACGCTAACAGTGTGTCGCAGTTTAGTCATCAGTATTCTGAAGATTTGATTTGCCGCTGGAAGGTAACTCTGAATTTTCACCATATCAAAGGGATAAAACGGTGGTGGTGGGGAGAGAAAAAAAAAAGCCACAGAATTCATAATCCCGCTGCTGTGAAATCGGTCAAGCAAACGTTTGCCACCACTAACCACCTCAATGAATATCAATGGCTAGCCCTGCACACAGAATAAATTTATTGTTGATAGGAATGACTATAAAGACAGGTCATATTTACAAGAGGCTCTCCGTCTAAAGCGGCTGAAATCGACAGGAATAAAAAAAAAAATAAAAAAAAGGGTGATGCTTAGAGTTGCTCATAAACTCAACCCCCCCCTTAAACACACACTCATCATAAGTCCAGGTCAGCTCTTGCTTTGAAAGTTCATTCGAGGTTTATAGCGGGTGCCGCTTTGAAATAATTCAGAAATGCACTTGTATACTGCAGTATGACAGTATTGTTTCTATAGTAATGACTCATACAAGCGATTCTGTATTCAGAATTAGAAATGAGAAATGTGGCGATTCTGTTTGTAGCTGGATAATGAGTATTTGTGTGGTTTGGTTAGTTAGTAGGTCTTGATTTGTCACATGCGCAATTACGTTTACATTTTGGGCATTTGGCAGATGCCCTAATCCAAAATGATTAGGGTTAAGGGCCTTGGTAATCTTTTGTTTTGCAGTCCAACCTATTAACCGCCGCACTACCACTTGCTACACTGTACAATAGCGCAGTAATGTTCTTTTCGTTACATACCCAAGCTTTACAAAATTGAGGTCATAACTCGGGGTCAGTTTTGGTAGGACAACTTCAAATCATGGTTAAGGGCCTTTTTTTTTTTTGTTTTTTTTTTTTTTTTTTTTTTTTAAGGGCCTAAGAGTGGCTAAAAGAGTGGCTTAAATCAAGAAACAAAGCAACAGACTTTTAAATGGTGGTAAAGTCACCATATTACCGGACTTATGGTATCTGCAACTGAGACGATAGATCTGATATTACATTTTCAGACGTTTTGTGGACGGTCACAGCAGAATAATTTGGACCCGTATAAGATTAAATAGCGGTTTAAATGCAGTGTACGTTTGTCGTGTACCATCTATTTTAAAGGGATATAGATGACTAATCTCGATATAAATACCTGGTGTATATGCTGACCTAGTTACAGAATCGCACCATTTTATTTAACCGCACCGAAACTTTTGGCCGTATTAAATAAAGATAAATGCATTTTGTGAGAAATGTGTTGAGCTGCTGGCTGTTATAAGAGGCCTGATGTGTGCGCTGTGTATGATGCCTTTGCCTTCAAGGAGCTCTTGTAGTAATTAATTAGTTCATTATTGTTACACTGAATCCAGCCAAACAACACATCATCTGTCATTGTTTGGCGTGTTGTGGAAAGGCGGACGATAAGACGCACGATGTTTTCATAGCTGTCTTCATTACTGGAGTGTTTCTTTCTGAAACACTTTACATCTGAAGGAGCTTGGAGTCAAAAAGAAAACCAGAGACTTCTTTAATCTCTTAACGAGTAACCGCGACTGTTCTAACCCTGGCCTCTGGTCATCTTCATGGGCTTGTCTGTCCTCTTATCTGTTAATGTTGAGAGTGCAGCAGCTTGGCGGTCATGGAAGGTTTGTCGAGGTCTGAAGAAAAAAAAAAGCAGTAGTAGATAGGGGTTGATAATTGTTTATTTTTGCAGTAAGCTTAAAAATCTACAACTTCCCTTCGGGTCCCTTTTCGATTTTCATGGTCTGATCTCTTATCAAGCTTAACAAGTTTCTGTGCTTAATTAGTGGTCTAAAAAGGTCTCCTAAAACCAACAGAGAAGATAAAACAACCAAAGGTAAAAGAAAGTTATCGTCATCAAAGACTGCAGTCCTGTATATCCTTTGAGATACGGAGAAACTTAAACAGATATTTCGCATTTATCATGGCTCGAACAGTTTCTATCGCACCGTTAGCATTAAGCTTTTGGTTGAATAACGGGGGCTTATGGTGTTTGAGAGGCCTTGAGAAGATGATGGCGATACTAAGGCTTGACTCACCCTGTAGTCTCCATGCATATGTAATATCAGGTCAAAACTGGTTAACCACACAGTGACACGGCCATTTATCACGGCCTTCAACTTGCTCTGGTCAAACAGTTCCCGCTTGACTGGAGCTCATTCATCTTGGGCTTCAGGGAGCGAATGTCCTTACCTTTGATAAGAAGCACTATCTTTGGGCCAACAGAGCAAAGAGCCGTGTGTTTTACTTAATTTATTTTTTTTGTCCGACAATATATAACCTGCTTAGCATGTTATCAGCTTTCAAAATCTTCTGTCATTGGGAGTAACCTTGCAAGTTAAGTCCCTTTGGAGATTCTCGGCTCATGTAAACATCTCTTTGAGGAAGGAACATTAACCAAATAGTTTACTGAATAAGAGCTCTTATAGGAACATAGGGACAATGTGGGGTTATGCGATTCCATTCAAAAGTATATTATAATTACAATTCAACAATTTATTAATGAACAAATAATATGCAAAAATAATTTTCTCCCCACCGAACAAACCTCTTTTTTCCCCTCTGGGCAAAGTTGCAAAAGTACCTGTAATAGCATGAAAAGAGCTAAAGGTGGACAAGTTGACTCCTGTATATGGCACTGAATTTTAGATGCATTTGGCAACTTTCGGGCTGGGAGAGTCAAATTGCACATGTCCAAAATACTCTGTTCTGTCTTAAAGACTTTCTTATAAAAAAAAAAAAAAAAAGAACCCCGGGAAAACCCGGCACTTCCAGGACTTTAAAAAGAAATTCCATCTTATAACGGTCTTCAGGAGTTATGAAATCACATGCAGCATGCTTTGGCCACCACTGAAAATTCCTCCCCAATACACCAGATGGCACTGCTTTAGCTGCATCCAGAACCTTAACCTACTTGAGTCAGCACTACATTTGTGTCACATTTATATTGACCTAATTAGAGCCGGCACCAATGTGAGATCTTCTGTTATAGAGCCAAAGCAAAACATTCTTCACCATCATTATCCATAATGCCTGGTGGTTGCTGGGTGACATGACACCGAACACCTGTGCTGGATTCTCTTTATTACTAGGCATGGGAAAATAAGGCTTAGTTACATTGATGGTCCTTTATGACAAGTCATTGATAGGAAGGTAATTGTTTACCATGGCAGGTTATGGAGCTTTAGAATGGTGAGATGATCCATCAGCTTGCTGACCTACAAAACGAGACGTCTGAAAACTTAACGGCTGATGATACAACAATTTCGAGATGATAAATCCGGTCTCCACTGCCTCAGAACGAATCGGTGTCAGGACTTGTCTGGTCAAGATGGAGCATCAGAATGCTCTATGAAACACTGGATGACATCAATTGTATATGATTATTTATATATTTATATTATACATCAGTGCTGCTTAAGGCGTAATTTGGATTGGTACCTATAGGAAAATGTATTGGTGCGTGCCTGCAACTAGTAGCTATCTTAACATATTCGTCGTCTTCTCCTTCTTGACTGTTTCTTCAGGGACTGCCACAGTGAATCTGCCTCCACCTAGCCCTATCCTCTCAATCCTCTTTACTTGGGCCCACCGAGTTATGTCCTCATTTATCTCATTCATATACCTCCTATTTGGCTTTCCTCTTTGCCTCTTTGCCTAGCAGATCTAACAATGTTTCCAACATTCTTTAACATTCTCTTCTCTGCACGTCTAAATGATCTCAATCTGTTTTCTTTGTCTTTGTCCCCAAGACTCGTTTCTCCCAAATAGAACCTCAACGTCGTCAGTTTTGCTACCTCCAACTCGTGTTTTAGCTTTGTTCCTGCGTTGTTCCTTCGAAATCCCCAAGATCTCACTGTTCCATTCGGCAGATTAACAACCTTTTGCATCCTTTTCAAACCAGCTACACACAAAATCCCACAAAAAGAGCTTCTATATAATCCTTTATCTTAAAGCTGCACGTTTCAGATTCGAACCAGTTTTAATGTTATTTATACGGGGTTTTTTTGTGCTTGAAGATTTGTTTTAAATAGCATTTAAAACGTCTGATCTCCCAGAACCTTTCGACAGACAGCCAGTGAGAAATCCGAGACAACATTCCTTATGTAATATGACAACCAGGTCATAGCAACTCTGTGGCTCGTTAGCTAGTGTGAGGTGGGGAAAAAACATTCAACCTGATGCAAGTGTGCATCGTAGTGAGAAAACTAAAATTTAAAAAAGTTGGGTTTCAACAAATTCCTGGTCAACTATTTGACAAATTTCAACAAAAAAAGACCTAAAGTTTATAAAGGTAAAAAAAAAAAACCCAGCAGACATGTTTTTCTTACCATTGTAAAGCACAAGACATTGCTTACAATTACGCGTTATTTTAAGTGGCCCCGTCCTGCGTTAAACCAACGATGTCATGCAAAACGTCAGATTATGAAGAACCAGTGTTTATTATTAAGTCTATTGTTAGTTACACATAAGGGCAGAACACCTTTAACTATTTAATTGAACAAAACTTTGTACTCTTACGTTTTCGGCAGGTGCTTTTATTCAGAGCTTCGTACATTTATCCAATTTAGCAGTTGAGGTTTGCAAGCTCTGATTATCACCCCAGCGGTGGCAGCTTGGCGGTGCTAGGAATTAAACCTGTGATTCTCTAATCAGCAGTCCAACACCACTGAGCTACCACTTCAAAGGCAGCTCATTACAAGAGCTTCACAGTTCATGTTGCCGTGAGAAATGTTACGTGCAACACGTACCTATCCGTAGTGTCCCCGACTCCTGTTGTCTTTTTTTTTTGTATCCCATGCAGACATCTTTGCATATTTTCCTTTAAAGGAAAGCGAAGGCTTTGTGTGCAAAATGTGTAACAAGCAAAAAATGTTTAAGCAGTGTCGTGGGCACGGGCGGGGGGAAAAAAAAAAAAAAAAAAAAGTGCTGCGAGTACAGAATAAGTTTCCTATAGAATCGAAAAAGGTCAGCAGTCCAGTGGAAGATGTGGATGGTGTAATCTTCAAGCAAGTTACTTGTCTGTGGAATTTTTATTAGCAAGAAAGAATTTAACATGATGTTGAACTTGATGAACTTTTCCTCGAGAGCTCATTCGCACTCTTTCAATCGGCAGCGGCGAGAACGTGACCCTCTCTGTACCAGGGTTTGAGGTGTGATGCTGGAGCGTGACTGTTTTACCTAAGAAATACACGAACAGCTTGCAGACACTGTGCTACACATGTTCTAGGAATCTGTCTGGGTATCTGGCGCTGCAATTAAATTGCTGTGTGTGTGTGTGTGTGTGTGTGTAAATCAGAGGTGGCTGAAGGAAACGAGATAGCAGGGCTGAGTCAGTCGCAGTAATTAGGAATCTATAAAGTCACATCACTGCACTGCATTTTATGGTTACTTTGTTTTAACAAATTTAACATGGCGACATTTTTTTGCGGCATGTTTTTGTTAGCAAAATTCTACCAAATTAGCTGTTGACTACCGGCATAAATTCTGTAGAACATTATGCAAATAAAACAAGCCAATTTTAACAGTGCTGGTTTATATGCTTAAGGCTGTAAATTGTTTGGTGGTTCAAACTACATGCCAAACTGCTTCCAAACTGCTGCTATTGGGCTCTTGAGCAAGGCTCTTACCCTGTCCGCTTCAGGGGCTTTGTTTAATAAAAACCAACCAGCAATGAACAAACAAACTAATTTATTTCACAAATCATTTGTATTCGACAGAGTACCTCAAGCTAAATGAAATAGTAGCGTGTTGACTCGTAGACAAAAGGTGTACAGACAGTTCTTGTGATTTCAAACTCAATTAGGACATTCGATTGACGCCAGCCGGCGTTTTTTTGCAACAAAGCTAATATTAACTCAGGAGACTGTTAGCTTTCCTTAAGACGCTATTATTGAAACACGAGTTTCAGAAGCCGGGGTGGCGAACAATAAAGAAGGAATTAGCTTCACACCGGCAAGATATTGCACAAGTCCACGAAGCTCGGTTGACATTCAGCGAGCTCCGTTATTCCTCCAGTTTTCACTGAAGAGCAGATAAGCCCTTAAAGCGCTCTGCTTTACGGCAATATGAGTGACTGGGGTTTCTGCCAGAATGCCTGACCTTTCCTTAAATCTGTTTAGGTGTGTGTAGACAGACTGCACCAATCAACTCCAAACACAGTGACACGCTTTCTGCGTGTGTACACATAACCTGACGCATAGCACTGATATTTCACACCTGAACATAGGAGGCAGTCTAAAGCTTTCTTTAAACATAAGATTTGTTTTGTTTGTCTGATATTTAATTCTGTTTTGGCAAATATTTTAAAGAAAATAATATAGATTTGGGTCCTTTAGGATCTTAAATCTGACTTTATCAAATCTGGCTTTTCGGGCCCTGTTAGCGCAGCCTCGTATGAGCCGTGCCACTGTTATAAAATGCACAGCATGTGGAGCCCAGGTGGTGGCCGTGGGGACCTAATGAGCCAACCTTCCCACAGCTGGGGTTATGCGTGTGTGTATTTAGTCGACTATAGGTTGCCCACAGCTTATTCTAATAAGGGCCCTAAAGGTAAAAATAGTTTTAAGCCCGTGTCAGTAAAACCACCACAGGCCCATTAGGGATTAAAGAGGGTTTTCTTCTGCCCACCTCGTTCACAAACCCACATGGGGTTCTAACCTCCATACAGAGAAAGCGCTTTTATTTCCATCAACACCAATATAATATTTCCAAATATATATTCATACAAAGAGAGGGAATAAATCTGGAACTGACGTCGTCCACGTTACACATCCCCCTGGATTTCTATAGTGCAACGAAATGCCAGTTGAAACACGGGTTATAAATACTCCTCGTTCACGTCTATGTAAGTGCCTTGTGAATGTTCTCATTTAGTTCAGATTATGCGTAAAGCGGCTTGGTTGTAAGTCTCGGCTTATTTGTACGGCTTCGATGGGTCTCGAGTGACAACAAAATTTGCATGAGGCTGCATACAAATCGTCTGTCTGTCAGCAGAGCTATGATGTAGTTGTAAGACTCATCAGATCTGTCATCAGGTACAAAACAAACATGCATGCCAACTGCTGGTGGTCCAGTAAACGAGAATTCCTACACTGGGCCTGATTTATCAAACTGTCTGTAAAACCGTCTGCAAGAGCATCTAAAAAAAAAAAAAAAGTGTCACCAAAAGTGACGTGCAGAAAATCAGATTTGAACAGATATGATACTTATGTTCGTTAGATCGCTAGGGTTATTTAGACTAATGCTAGCTAGCTTGCTAGCATTTAATCATCATATGTAATAGAATTAGTCTAGCCAACTTGCTATTTTTTTTTTTTTAAACTAATGTTATCTTGTTAAGGTTTCTGTAGTGCTGTAGTTATTATTACTATTATAAACAACTAAGATAGAATGTTGGCATTTAATTATGCTAATCTTTTTTGAAACGTGCAGCATTTAGCGGACGCCTTTATTTAGAGCGACTTATCTCTTTTATACAACTGAGAAATCGGGGGGTTAAGGCCCTTTGCTAGTCGCAACTTGGTGATACTGGGAATCAAACTCCGATCTTTCAATTAGCAGCCCAACACCTTAACCACTGTGCTATCACTTCCCACTCTATAAACTGATGTTATAGTAGATAGCTGGCTAAGATGAACTCAAATGTTACATTATGTAAAAGAATTATTCTAGATAGCTTGCTAGTTTTTTAGGACCAATATTAACGAGAGTGCTACGGTCTACTCATGTTATGAGAAAGCTTGACTAATGTTAGCTAGCCTATCCTGTTATTTCTAGTATTATTAAGACTAACATTTAGCAGGATTTTCCGGTAAGATAAGTAGTTAAATATTTCAATGTTTTTCCAACATTATATTTTGTTATATCGATGTCAGCTAGTTTGCTGACTTTCAATTCCATGGTATAAAATAAACTCAAAAATGTGTTTATTTGTAGATGAAGTTGTTAATTTTTTTCAGTTTCTGCTTGTAACACTTAAACGTTAAAAAATTAAAAATCTGTATTTGTGTTTGATGATTTTGTGAGCGTTTACACTTAGCTGGAAAAAATCTTTGTTTATATCATAACAAGTTTTTCTGGAGAACTAATCGACTTAAATGATGACATGAAATATAAAAAAATAAATCTGTGTTTCTAATAAAACTCGACCATCCGAGGCAGTTCATTACGCCCAGGAGTCTTTGTGTTCTGTTTAATTTTCTAGCAATCTGGGCTGAAGTTGCATGTTTAGTGGCTAATCAACAAATCACGTCAATCAAGCTTTTCAACCTGAAGCCGTTCCGGCACCGAAGCTTACTGGAATGAAACTCGGCCAAACGTCAACACATTATTCAGAATCTCAAAGCTTCTGCAATCCTAATGACATGAGCCAACAGACAGTTTCTGTAATATTTAAAGCAAATTCATAGTTTATTAAATGGTGTTCATAATGTAGAGGAAAAAATGAAGCCTGATGAGTTGCCCAAGGATGGACTGGGGAATATGAGCGTTATCAATAATAGAGAAATTCTCTCTTTTTAAATCTTTTTTCTTGCAAACAAAAAAAAGAGTTAAAATGTGCCCAGAGCAGCACACTGACCTCAAAAATCCTACAAACACCACACACACACAAACTATCAGGGGTGCCGCTAGCAATTTTGTGTCCTGTGAAATAATTTTTATTACATGACTGCTAGTACTGTTACTACCAGCGCTGTGTATTGGCGACGGCCTCGCAATACGATACAGATCAGGATATGCTTTTGAGACGGGGGCCGTATGTGTCTACAGGAGCGGTAGAGGAAGTTTTTTGAGTACTGAGTGTATTAATTAAATATTAATGTAAATCAGTTTAAATTTAAATAACTGTTAAGTAAATTAAGTAAATCACTTAATTTTATATGAACCCGGTACTAGAGAAACTAATATTGTGATTGTTAGCTGTATCGATAGTTACTATTGATAAAACAGATCTCTGGGGGACCCCAAAATACTTGGGCCCTTAGTATTATCCTAACTTTTCCCTCCTAGTGGCATCCCTGTAAATTTTTATTGGACACGTGTCCACAACCAGCAGTTCTCTCAATTTTTAAGTGAGTTTGGCCCACCGAACAAAGACTTGGAAAATCACAGATTTGATTCCAGCACCCACCAATCTGGCACTGCTGGGCCTCTGAGCAAGACCCTTTACCCTCAGCTGTTCGGTTGAAAAAGAAAAATGAAATGTCGCCTTGGATAAGGACGTCAGCCAAGTGCCAGAAATGTAATTTTAATTTGAACAAAGCATTTCCTTTGTATATTTTAAAAAGCCTCAGTTGCACGTCTCTTCTGCTATCCGATCGATCTTCTACATATCCCACACCAGTCACCAAGTCGAGCCTTTAACTCAATTTTACACGCTTGCTGTAAAAAAGATCGATTGATATCGTCTGTGCCAGTTCAGACAAAGCATCCGTCTTCAAGATAACCATGTAGGAGTTCCAAGGATTCTGTGATCCATCAAATACTGAATCCTACATAACGGTGTAAAAGTTAAATATGAACTTTGTTATACGGGATTGTGAGCCCCTAAACCCGCCAGCGGTTGTTCTGCTTTTGTCATGTAGAATTTTTCTTTTTTAGAAGTGATGTTTCTCGAAGAAGTTCCTCAGAATGGTTGTTGGAGGGAGAGAGAGCAGAATGCTGGAGGTAAGACAGTGTGAGTGGGGGAAGTGGGGGTAATAAGAGAAAGGGAGAGGCGAAAGACAGAGAGATTAGTCATGGCTGTGTGCGCACTGAAATGCTCATTAATGTTTCTTGAATTGCTGAGTTAAACATTTAGTGTATAAATGCTCTTATTTGTATCAATGTATTTTTATGAAGACCCCGAGAACATATCAAATGTGAATGCATTATGACCAAAAGTTTGTGGGAACCCTCTCATGAGTGTCCTTTTTCAAACTGTTGGCCCCAAATGCTAAAAAACACAGTTGTCTAGAATATTTGTGTTAAATTATTTCTTTACTGGAACGAAGACAGCTTCTACGAGGATCTTGAATTTCCTGGCAGACGTATCATCATGGATGGCAGCTCACCAGCTGAAACTCAACCCTACTTTTTGTCCCAGCTGACTCCTCCCCATGCCAGAATCTTGCAATCACCCTGGACAATTTGCTGATCTCGCTGTTTTCAACCTACTAAAGTTTTCACACACCACTCCACTGCTGTGCTCCCTCTATTGGCTCCCAGTAGCTGCACTACACTGATGCTTGCTTACAAAGCCAAAAACGGAGCAGCACTCGTCACTCCACGCTCCCTCAGATCCACAAGTACTGCTCGACTTGTTCCACTATCCTCTAGGACACGAGGTAGGTCTGCCTCAAGACCTTTCTCTGTTTTGGCGCCGAGATTGTGGAATAAACTTCCGATCAATGTCAGAACAGCATAGTCACAAAACCTAGCTCTTGGCATTTAAAAAAATCCCATGCTACTTTTTCAACAGGTTTTCTTTTTTTTTTTTTTTTGTCACACTGCTGTTTTGTAAACTATTGTACCAGTACTGAGCTGTTCGATGATGTGACACAAAGCACTTTTGTACGTCGCTCTGGACTACAGCGTCTGCTAAATGCTGTAAATGTAAAGTCGTCTGTGCACAAAGCCCCTAAATTCTATAAAAACTATAGAACTTCAGTGTCCGGCAGAAAAAGCAGAAAATGTGTTTCAGATACACGCACGGATGTAATGGCAGGTTTTCTGATACTTATGGCTGTATAGTGTGTTTTTTTGCCCTAATAGGCTTTTTAGGAGTTTTTTTTCCCTCCGCATATTTTGCCACCTACCTATAAAGGCTAGAAATCTTCCCCTCTTACTATAGTGCAAATTCCCTCTATTAAAAATTCACATGCACACTCAGAACTTGCCTTGCACACATGCAAATATGTTCTTCTTTTACTTAGTGTGCACACTCGAATTAATATCTGAAGATGTAATTTTTCTTCCTTTTTTACAAGGCCTGTAATTTTCAGCTAATAATAATAATAATAATAATAAGAAGGAGGCACCTAAGCAGTTAAGCTTTTGGTCACTAGTTTAGTGCTATCGATTGCTGCTTAGCTGCGACTTCATAGACTTGCAACAAAGCACGGATAAACATAGGACACAGATTCGAGTATGAGCGCTAATGGAATCTTTGACAGTCTCGTTACACGCTCATTTATATTCCTACAATGCCATATCCTTCCTTCTTTTCCTCTTTGAACCGAGGCTAGCTCTGTATGCTAATTAGACATTGAAACCTTCTCTCCGTATTACCATACTTGCCTTGTCACTTGCACACTTCCCGAACGACGAGATCTGGTCGACAGATGCAACTGTGAGTGGAATTAAAGATCTAGGACCGCAGACATTGGACTAATCATATGGCACAGATGACCTGCTTCTACTTTTATTAGTTCTTAAATCAAATTTTTTTTAGATGTAGTTTCTTATAAACTTGTCTGAGGTTGGTTTCGCTAGGAAAGAGGTAGCTTAGTGGATAAGAGAGTGACCTGCTAGCCAAAAAAATAGTAAGTTGTAAATAGAAATATTTTTTTTTTTTTAAGTATATTTTTTTTGCAGCGCAGTAAAATTATTACTATCTTATTTTAGTAAGTTTGGGGCAGAGCGCAGGGTCAGCTATGATACAGTGCCTTTGGAGCAGGAAGGGTTGCTCAAGGACCCAACAGTGGTTGAACCCAGGTGTTTCTGGTCTTCAGATCAACAGCTGGCGGTGGTGGGGCTTGAACCCAGGTCTTCCTGGTCTCCAGATCAGCAACTCGGCACCTTAACCATTTGAGCCACCACTGCTGCTGAATGTAGTTGTTGCTGGTGGGCCCCTGGGCAAAGCCCTTAACCCTCAACTGGTTAGTTGGATTAATAAATGAAAATTGCTCTACCAAATGCCAGAAATGTAATCGGTATTATTCAAATTGAGCGGTGGTACTAAGAAAACAGCGTAAAAGTAATAGCGTTATTTAAACCTCACCAAATGCGGTTTATCTCAGATGAACTTGGAAATAAACGCATCTGATTTCATCTGGATTGAATAACTTCAATAAGTTCTTGTTGCTAATAACACTGTAGATAAGTACAAACTAATGAATGACACTATTCAATTGCACCAAGTAGCTGATGGCTCGTGAAAGTAGCAACAAGTATTTGTTACAGTGAACAAAATAAATAAATATTAGAATACATTATTGCGTTAAGTTTTTATATATCGCTGTCGGTGTCCACCCGAGTTGACATCATGCACCATCATTGCTTATTCACTGATGTTAGAGTCACATTAACAAATGAAAATCTGACCGTTCTGCTTATTCAATTTATTTCCACATACAAATGTGGCCTGAATCTGATCTGAAAATATTAGAATTCATGTGCTTTTTTTTTTCCTGCTTACGCCGTCATGAGTTAAATCCGATCTGTGCCACATTGGAGGAAGAAAATCGGAATTGGATGTCGCACTATTAACGTCCAAGCAAAAGCTGCTACAACAAATTAATAACGAACATGGCAGAAAAGTTCATGGCAAAACATTTTGCACAGTGTTGTTACCACATATAATTAATTAAAGTAGAAGTTTAATTTGATTTAAGTTGTGTGCATTTTTTTAGTTGCATAAAAGACTATTTTTCTCCCTGTATTTAATCATTAAGAATTTCTTTAATAAGGATAAGTGTCTTCCTTACTTAGTCCTTAATGTTAACGTACCAAAAACTACCCTAAACTCTGGACCTACAACTTTTTCTGACATTAGAAAATTAGTCGGGTGCTGTTAGTGGGTGTAGAAAGTAGTCCTTGTCTCTGGATTATGAGGTGTGCTTTGTGTTAGCAATGAATGCTTTAAAAGCTTAGTAGGCAAAAATCTTTCAAAAATGTTAGTCGACTGACAACAAAGTTCTCATCTCCTCTGAAACATCTAACCACAGATCGAAACATTACATAAGTTTCCATATTTATAAGGTTTTGCAGAACTTCTGCTTGCATTAATCTCACACGCCAAGCAAAACAAGATGCCTGTTAGAACACGGTGTAGAGAAGATAATAACTTTTCTTGCTTCGTGATTACGCATATATCAAAGAGCTAACGGCCGACATGAAAATCAGCCAGTGTGTTCAGCCAAAAGTGGAATGTATCAGCTTCTGGTTGTTAATTTAAGCTCATTGGAGCAGAGAAATCTGAGCTAAGGTAGATTTAACACTTGGATAATGGCCTCTTTATAGCTTCGGAGTCGCACTGCTGTTTATTAGACATCGGATACACATTATCGCCATAAAGACGCCTGTGTATTAAAGAGCGTGTGTTTAGATGCTTACTGTGATGTCACTAGCTAGCTTTCTATTCAAAGACGCAAGTGCAAAACTGGACTATAGCATAAAACTGTGGGGGGTTTTTTTTTAAGTCTATAATAAATGACTTGTGTCTCAGAACACAGAGTAAACTCAAAGAATGCAGTCATGTCACCCTGTCATGATCTCCTCCGCTGGCACTTTTTTGGTAGACTTGCGTGTCCTGTTGATGTTCCATCATTATTAGGAGTCAATTTTTTTCTTATTACCTTTAATGTTAGGACCTCATCGTCCACCCAAACTAACCAGCCACTTTCTGCCATTTTTGTTAAAGCAAAATCACATGACTTCTCAACCCACTGACCCTCAATCACCCACATGGCAGTGATCCTGTAATTTTTCCATTTAAAGTGATGGACAAACAAAAGGCTTCATTCGTTCGTATATTTGTTTGTTTGTTCAGTAAGTAATCTATCCTGGTCATGGACCATACCAGCTCTTACTTGCTTGCTAAGAAAGAATACATCCTAGCTAGGTATGACAGCAAGTTTTATAAGAAGGTTAAGAAAATAAAACTTTACTAATAGAAGATGCAAATCAAAACCCACAAACTAGGGAATCTTGTCAGAAGTTCTGTAGCAGCAAGGGTGTACGACTGGTTAACCACAGACCTGGCAACCCTACCTAATAGCTAAGATTGAATCTTTAATTTCCATAGTAACCAATTACACAGACGTGTGTAACAAATCCACCACTTTGAGTATATAGGAAAAAACCTGTGTAGATAATTCGAGCCTCTTTGTGACACTATATAACTTACTGTATAGTAACAAACTATATATTTTTTTTTCTCATTAGCTTCAAGAAAAAAACTAAATCCAGTAAGAAAATGCTTTTATGATCTAAATGATGAAAAATCTTGCACTTTTGTCTTTGTGTTGTTGTCCTGATTATTCGAATGTGTTTCCCCGTTTTGTGTGGTTAAAGGCTGTAATTAGTTTTAGTGTATAATCTTCTGGGCTTTTTGTTGTAATGTCTTACCCTGATATGAGCCATTTTTTGTTTTCTGTGTTCTATTGTTTATAATCCTTTTATTAACCCTTTCTATCAACCCACGCTGTAGACTATGGTGTCTGGTTCCTGGCGTCTCCTCAATAAAACCAATTTTATATCACACACACCTTTCGTATCGATCCGCTTTGATGCTTTTCACTTATGGCCTATGTAGAACCCAAATCATGCTATGAAAATACTCTACCATAGCAAAGCCATTAATTCCTCTGTATATAACAGGCTTTGGCTATGTAGCTGATATCGCCGCCGTGGGAAAGGTCTGTGGATATTGATAAATTTTTTCCCTCAGTATGAGCACTTCACATCTATTACCCGGATGGGCATTTGGCCTTTTCTCTCAATTTGTTAAGATGTGTGTGGAAGCATCGAAGAAATTTATTGTCATTTAAAATTGGCTTTGGTTTGCAGAGGGTTTTTCTGAATATACAATGTACGGAACTGTTTTATATTATAGTGGGATCGTAATATACAGTCAGACTCATAAAACTCCACACTGTTACTGTTGTTATATCATCTGGCTCATGTTACTGGGACGTATGTGTGTTTACCCTTGGGGCAAAAAAAACAAAGTACAGGCAAGATGGACTGGAAATCGTTGCAACTTTTAGAAAGGCAAGCATGGAGGTGGTGGAGTGGGTTAAGGCGCACCGGCGAACTGGGTTCGATTCCAGTCCCCGTCTCTCCATGTCCCTCATTTCATCCCTCTGTCCAATTACTAAAGTCAGAAAAGAAATGCAAGCTTAGAAAACCTTAATTGTAAAATTTTGGACAGCTTTTCTCAGCATGACATTTAGATGTAATGATTGGTACCGCAAAGGCCAAGTGACATCCAGGGACAATGAAACCACTGACATTTCTTCCCTCGTGTGATCAATAAAGTCTAGTTAGAAGCTGATATACTTTATGAGCTGAATGTTTTCAATCCTTGCAACGTTTCTTTTCTCGTTTTTCAATTTCATTTGATTACCTTCAGTCAACCCACTGAAAACGTAATGTTTCCTTTGGTGTGTATTGCTGCCTGTAGGAGGGCATATAGATTTTAGTTATATGCATTTCGAAAGCTTTTTTTTAATTAATTACCGCTACAGTTTCAGTACATAAGTGATTACAAGCTCGATCTGTTGGTCACGCCTGAGACAAATTTTGAAACCTTGAAAGATTTCTATAATTATACGCTGTTGTACTTGCGTAGCACTTTTAATCAGTAGACAGT
The DNA here is from genome assembly GCA_005784505.1 of Bagarius yarrelli. NCBI lineage: Eukaryota > Metazoa > Chordata > Actinopteri > Siluriformes > Sisoridae > Bagarius > Bagarius yarrelli. The sequence goes on along the minus strand of VCAZ01000043.1, from coordinate 1,803,478 downwards.
TTTTGAAAATCTAGAAGCGTTTATAAATTCATGGGTTGAAAAAAGCCGAAACAGTTTGGTGGTTCTGGAATTTAAATTGCATTCATAAAGACCAACATTTGACAACTTAACCACTGAGCTGGAATCGTGGTATGAATTAAATATCTTTCATTTATTCTTAACGTGAGTCAGAGATGATGAGGAGGAGGAGGAAGAGGAGAAAAAACTCCCTGAGATGGAAATCTTTCTCAAAAAACCCATCATCTGAAACCAGAGAAAAAGACATGTCCCGTCTTCAACCGTGTATTAATGTATATAGACAAATATCGTCTAAAGTCAGTATAGTTATAGTATAGTAGTTCTAGGTTTTTTTTCTTTTGTAAAGGTTTTTTACCCCCTTTTTTCAGTCTTTGCTTCCTTTTTTTTTTTTTTGGTTTTAATTTAAATAAAAAAAAAAAAAAAAATCAACTTTTATTACTTTTGAAATCTTGTCTGTATTTCAAATAGAAATGATAACTTTTTGATGTAGTATGCATGTGGTTTCACCTCCGGCGTGGGCTTTGATGATTCTCGGTCGGTCTAACATAAAAAAGCCCATCAACCACATCTTACGGTCTGAGCGGGAGACTTAACAAAATGTAAAATAATGTTCTCAAACTTTATATACGACTTTTTTAAGGCTCCCAAAATGGTGCTCGTATTCCAAAAAAAAAAGTAAAATAGTAGTTTACTCTGAAAAGAGTTATTGAATTTATTACTAATATTCATTGCACACAAAAATCGCCCTTTTCGCCTCCTTTTAAAAGCGTCAAACAACCATCATCTACGGTCTACATCAAGGAACAACAAGGAAGTTTTAGTCAATATTAACTCTCAGTCTAACAGAAAATGCGAGGGAGCTGATTGGTTGGTTCTTGTCACCTGACCCGTTTTAAAAATTTACATTTTCAATCCACATTAAATAATTTGAGTGTGTGCGAGCTATGAAAACCCGGCAGTCTTGTTACGGGTAAAAGCGGCACAGCTAAGAACATTTATTAACCCGAAGAGCCGCAGTGATCTCGGCGCTCAGCAGGGGGTTCTGCATACAATAGCTTCGAACACACACCACTCCTGAGAGAGATGCAGCTGAAGGGCTAAATATATTTGCGCACACCTGCTGCTGTTGTAGGAAGGGAAGTGTGTTTTAGAGGAAAGTGATAAATGGGTAGGGAAGAGAATAGATGGAGATGCTGAGAGTGTGTGGGTTTGGTTCACACTATAGACATGGCTGGTATTTTAGTTTACAGGCAAATCCTAACGTAGGGTAAGAAAAGAGTCGGTCTGTTTAACGATATGTGGTCGTTGCATTTTATAGCGTTTCCCGCCAACCAGGACTGGGATGCACGGGATACGGGTACGGGATGTCACTGCAACAGTATGCTATAGAATGCAACATCAAAAATTGCTTGGAATTTGTCGCTTACTCGTCATGATCTTTTTCCGAGAAATTCACGGGTGAATAAATCATTCATAAATTCGTATTTAATTTGAAAATATTACTCATAACAGTCAAGCCTTTGTGTGTGAGAAATGCTAAAACTTTTGGTCATGTCATATTTGCACCCAAACATTATTAATTAATAGTATCTTATAAAATAAAATGCTATAATAAAGACTATTATAAAAGATGTGCACATGCATTACTTAGGATTTGCAGAGGTGTTACATTCTGGTATCATAGCAAAGTCAGTTATTGTATGGAGCCTTCCCTATCCAGGACCTGCTAAAGCTACAAGTGCATAAACACAAACACAGTCTCGCCTATAGTGCATATGTGCTAACGGTGCAAGAAAAGACGCGGCGCTTGTATAGACTAGCGTTGCCTGACGCTTCTGGGGTTGGTGGTTTAATTCCTGCCGGTTCTTTGGGGCAGTTCCTTCGGTTCCTCCCCAGTGCAAAGACTTGCACTTGATGGATATCTTTACATTGTTTACAGTACAGGAACCCAAATGATTACCCAAATTAATTAATTTTTTTTTTTTTATTGTTAACATTGACATGAAAGGAATTAAACTTTCGACAAGGCGCTTGGACCCCACTTGCACAACTGCAGTTCTTTGCTTTGCGTTCCGTAACTATAATAATTTTAAACTATTAAGGGCAAAAGCATAGAATTATCCGTGCCAACTTTTTAAATGTCAGCAGATGGAATATTTAATAAGCACTTAGATTTTTTATTTATTATTTTTTAAATAACTAATTCTAAATACATGGACAACTGTCGGGGTTTGAGTAAGAATGTCGTATAAGAAAACAAAACAAAGCTGCCGGGAAACATTTATCAAAAAATGGAAGCCGGCGCCTGTATATCGCTGTTGCGTTTGCTATCTTTCCCCATTCACACTGTGGTTCATATTTTATACTGGATTGCAGATAAGGCTTTATCAAGAAAATAGAGTCGATGATTTACAGTTCTGTCAGTATGTTTTAATGATAGTCAGTCACTGGGGTATAAAAAAAAAAAAAAAATTGGTGGCCCCATTTTGTAATTTTTGTCAGGTTCAGTTGGAGCAAATTCAAGCTTGAGATCTGCGGGAAAAAAAAACAATTTTACGGTGTCATAGAGAAATGTGTCAAATACAGTCTGAGAAAGTACGACTGGGTTCTGAAAAAGAAAGAAGATGGCGAGAATAAAGTTAAAGTGATAAAAGATACAAATGGGATCGTTTTGAGAATTAATTTGAAACCGTATGTACATCTGCGAATGCCGATGCACGGCTGCTATTCGTGCATTTGTTTTTTCTCAGCAAGCCAAACAGACGTGGTCATCACTATGTAACAGATGAATGGATTTTTAACAAAGATTTGTTTAGATCTTACTTTAGGTGAGTTATTAATTTTTTTTTACATAACCGCTGCAGAGTCCATTTACTAATTATAGCTCTGTCCTAATGCGCCAAAAGACAAACAATTTACCTATTGCTGGTGGTGGGGGGGGGAAAAAGATTTATTGATGCACCACAAATCATCTCTAACGATTCTGAATCCGTTCTTAAAAGTTCAGAAAGGATTCTGGATTCACTGAGACGCAAGTAAGCAAAGGTATCGTTTATAAAGACATACTGTGTGCAAAGTTTGTGCCACCAAATTTCAGTAAAACGCTTAACATGGTGAAACAGATTATGCGATTCCACTTAGCTGGTGAAACAAACTTCTTTTCCGGTCACATCCGCTACCAGTTTCACTCAAAGGGCCCTCGAGCAAGTAGCAAAGCTTCCACCGGAACCTTTTTAAGATGGATGATGTCATACAGAAATTCCAAGTATAAACAAAAAGCATCGAAAGTCCAATTCTGGTTAAAATGTAAAGATATATTTACACAGCAGAATGATTAGAAAAAAGTGTCGATTAAGAATCGTTTGGACGGGAAGTGGTGGCACACGGTTAAGGTGTTGGACCGCCAACCCGAAGTCTGTGGGTTCCCAGCTTCACCGATCCACCACTGCTGGGCCCCTGAGCAAGACCCTTAACCCCTAATTGCTCAGTTGTATAGAAGAGATTAAATGTAGGTCGCTCTGGATAAGGACGTCTGCCAAATGCTGTAGATGTTTTGGAATCGGATCGTGGCTCCCAGGATTGGATCGGATTGTAAAGTACCCAAAGATTCCCATGTAGCATTTACCAAATCATTCACCTCCATTTTAGCCTAATGTCTCTTGCAATTCTGTCCTTTTTATTTTTCTTAAGTATTGCAATTTTTTTTTGGAAGTATTTAAAAAAAAAACAAATTTCTCAAAATATTTTAATTTTACTCGAGTTATTTCAGCTTCATTCTCGAAGTATTTCGAATTTATTTAGTAAATTTATTTTTTGAAATATTTGACTTTATTCTCATAGAATTTTATCCTTGAATTATTTGAGCTTTACTTTTCAAACTATTTTAACTTTATTCTTGAATTATTTTGACTTTTTTCCTCGTAGTTCAATTTCATTCTTGAATTATTTCGACTTTATTCTCAATGTATTTTGACTTTTTCCTCAAATTATTTCAACCTCATTCTTGAACTTTTTCAACTTCATACTGAGTATTTCAACTACATTTTAAAATTATTTTGACTATTTGTAGTGTTTCTAAATTATTCTCAAATATTAACTTTATTCTTAGTACTTTTTACTAATAGTTTACTAGTACTTTTTGTACTTTTATTAATATTTTTACGTCTTTTTTTTTTTTTTTTTTTTTATTTTATTTAAGCCAATCCTGGACGTCTTTGTCTTTTACACCACAACATAATACAGAACATACTTATTAAAATCTATTCATAGCTACGTTTTGGGTATAAGGGTCACATGATCATTATTACCCACAAAGACCTGCTGCTTATCAGTGATGGTCTTTGGGTTATAAAAAGACATTGTGGTCTTCATTTTGTAATGTTGTTAGCTGTCTATTGTCTTTTTTTTTTTTTTAAGAACAAAAGTTGCATTGTTAATGAAAGGACAATAACCGGTTTAGAGTAAAACATTCTGTAAAAAATAATCCGGCTCTTAAACAGTAAAAATATTTAGAACACATTTTTGATTCATTTATAGCTACTCTTTTTAGATGTTGTCTAACTTCAAAAAGCCACATGACCCTAATTTTCCACACAGACAGACCCACTGCTTAATACTACTTTGTAGCTTTTTATGGCATGGTTCCCGCTGGTAAAATGTGTACTACTGCTTGACGTTTGTGCTTGGAACACAGTATTAAGGTTAATAATGTGTGGATTTTAGTCATTTCTAGCAGAGGTCATGCTGAAGATCCGGCGCGCAGGTCTGTAGCAGAGAAATGAAGCGGACACGCGGAAAAGCCCTGTGGCAGTTTTGAGTAAATGAGGCTTGTTAAGTCCGCGTTGTTTTTCCATCGCTCGCATATGTTCTCTATACATTCTCAGCGGCAGCCATTCGTTGTTATTTTCCTCACATCCGAAAGCGCTCATGCGCTTAGTTTACATACAATCTCGGTGTCAGAGGATGACTAAAGCAACTTAAGATGAGCAGAAGGAGAAGAAAAAAAAAAATACCCCTAACTTGTGACTAAATGTTTTTTACGCTCCAGTGAAAGGGCTATATTGATTGCACTGAAGCTGCATCGGTGCAACAGCACGTTAGGAAACTGTCCACAAACAAGCACAAGTGCTCATAATTTACATTAATGAATGCGTCCATGAGGACATTAGTAAACAGATCAACTAACGATATGCTGTAGTGTCAAAATAAGTTTATTGACTTTTTTTAATGCAGGACCGGTTGGGTTTATGGGGCATAAAGTTAATGTACCTCTTTGATAAAGCTACAAACAAATAGGTTTGTTCAGAAAATAGCTTATAGAGGCTTTTTTTACCCAAAAATTCAAATCACAACCTCATGATGTGCAATTTTAATTTACACACAGTTCAACACATCATATTTTTTTTCTGCCACGCAGTTCACATTACTATATTCTAGTGCTGCAGAAAATTATAAAAAAAAATTAATTCAATGAATATTAAAAGGATTAATTGGTTATCCCACAGTTGTCATTTTTTATACAATTGGTTGAATTGGTAATTTATTGCCACTGCAACTAATCAATGAAACAAGAAAATTACCCGAGTCTTTCCAATGGGGCTGCAGTTAGTTAAAAGCAATCAAAATAACTGGGGTGAATGTGCTTTATTGTTGACAATTGCAGACCTGCTGCGAACATCTACATGATATCTTTCAGCAAAAAAAAAAAAAGGATGCGAAATAACTTGAGGATTATCTTGGAGCCTTAACACATGACGACAAATCTGTGAAAACTTGGATTGTAGCCTGACTAGAATGACATTTTACACGTAGGAATTGGTTGGGTGGTCCGAGTGAGAAAAACGTATTTGTGTTTGAAGCGTGACAAGCGATATCTCTGCTTTACTGGAGGCTCTTGGCGTGGGGCAAAATCGATTGGCTGATAGGGTAGTGTAGGCTCAAAACAACTGCTTTTTCAATGA